>WOAB01000324.1:0-29685 GCA_027886185.1 Rheum nobile
ACTAACTTTCCACATTATGTGATTTCAGATTGATGAAGAAAGCTTTATCTAAAAGTTATAATCCTTCAACAAGAAAGCCACATCATGAAGCAAGTAGAATATCAAGCCATTCCTTTCTTGTCTTTTTCTTAGGATGCATAAACACTAACACAGAAGTATTTGAACAGCTCATGCAATATCAGGAATTATGTGCTAGATGAAGCAGAAATTTTTAATTTTACCTTCTTCCAGTGAAAGCTGTAGGAGCGCTTCTCCAATTCAACAGCGTGTCTGCTGAGCTCTGCTGCAGGAAGTGCTCGAAGCTCTGATGAAACACAAATAATAAAATCATTTTACTCCAGAAAGGCAAAGTAGCAGTAGTCAATACTAGATTAGTGAACCTACTCTCCAGATATTCATCCAGGTTTGATTGTTCCAACTTCTTCAGAAACATTTGCAGCTGAATGTAGCGTTCCTCCCAGTTCTGATTATTCATCTCTTCCGATCTGATGAAGGAACAGCAGACGTAACAGGTGAGAATGGGATTCCGAAGGCACTGCCCTGTTAATAGACTTCCCAATAGATAGAGGAACCGAAGGTTTCCAGATGAATAGTTCACAGAAGAAACAGCAGGAATCAGTGCAAGTGCAGGTAAACATGGCACTCTAGACTCCTTCACCTGGGGCTGGGGCTTCTCTTGTTCATTTGAGTCACAGCCTGCCTCGGTTGTGAACTATTGGCACCATTATCAGTGTTGTTCATCTGTAGTGTTCTTACCAGCTTCAGTTTCAGCCTTTCTGCGAACGTAAACAAGATGACCGTTCACACTGTTACCTCCTGGAGATTGGTGAGGAGCAATTGCTGGGGAATCAGGAGAAGCCGCTTGGTGCCAACCTTAGCACAGTCCATATCTCCTTCCTTTGAGAACATGGAGCTCCCTGTAGATTTACTTACTACAATGTGTTTTCATTAGGCAGATCTCGCAAAGGAGTCTTCTTTACAGCAACGGGCTGTTGCTTAGGATCACCAGGCAAGCCAGTTTCACCATTTTCTGGCTCAGATGCTTTAGGGTCAACTGTTTGTTGGCTCATTGAGCAGGAGTTTAAGACCCGCCACTAAGGCATCCACCGTGCGCTGTTGACCAAAAATACTTACTATTTATGAATGTTTCCATTTCTAAATAACAATGATTCGCAAATCGCAACAAACAGATGTGACTTAATGGTCAAGGACAACAAAAATGTAGTACATAGATAGCAAGAAATTTCCTACCATATATGGATCAAAGGTTTAAGTGCAGATGCTAAATCTACCGAAACCGAAGCTGAAATAATAAAAGTTAGCTTCACATATCCCACTCGACAATATACAAAAATTCAAGATAACCAAACAAATGAATGTACTTGACAACTTCAACTTCCAATATTCTATTGTACTGAGAACTACTTAACAAAACATTATCAGCAAAAGATACATGTTTCCTATCCGAGTTTTCACACCCACCAGGTGAACATACGCCCAAACACATGAAAATTTCTGCTTCTTGAAGGACAATCCACTACTGCTACCAATCATAAACCCCAATTAGCACAAATTGCAGCAACTCTAGAACCCTAATTGACATATCTGGACAAATCGAAACATACACTGCTAAAATTATTGTACGAATCCATGAGTATTCAGGAACAAAAGTAAACAGAAATCGTAGAAGGAGAAATTAAGAAGAATATTGAGGAATGCGATTCAATCCATTAAGCAGGAAATTCACAAAGCTGGGAAAGCAAGAATTGATTGCGTTTGGTCCACACCAAACCAAATTAAGCAACGAAGAACTGAAGACTCACACATCGCATTACCTAATTCTGAAGTCAAATTAAGAACAGTTTACCTAAATTATAACGAGATGGAGAAGAAAAGCGATTACCTTGGAACCGGAGTAGAATCCCTCAATCAATCGGTAAAGGGGAAGAACTTGAGGGCGTGAGAGAGAGAGAGTGGTTGGAGGAAGAAGTGCCGGAGAGGCGGAGGAGCGCTTTTGGTTGAAACTCTAAAAGAGTACCAATTTTAGTAATCGAAGAAATATTCGGTCCTGAAAATTAAATAAACAAAATGTAAGAATTTGATCGTTAATAAAAACTAGAAAATACTCTTGCTTTGTTGGATTTTTATTTACTTGTTTTGTTGTTTTTTTTATTATTTTTTTTTTGTTATCGGTCTTTCGACTTATTCTATATTGTTAAGTCAGTAATTCGAATTCTTATCTTATTAAAAAACTAGAAAATACTCTATTATAAATACTTTCTTTTTCATTTATGTACTTCTTAAATCATGTTAGCGCTCTAAACGATCATTTTTATTATTCACTGTTATCTCTTCATCTGAAAGAAAACGATATCGACGAATCCTGTAACCTTCTATTTTACCTATCCTTTCGATGTTAGTGGTTGTCTCGTACTCTAATCGAAGGCTTGAAGCATGCTATTGAATTGCTCATTTTACTCACACTTGTTATATTCAGTAAAATAATTTTTTGAATGTAGGTTTTTGTATAAATCCTTAGATCATATTTTATTTATTTTTAATTTTAAAATAATATGTAATACCTCGACGTTTTCGATATCTATTAATTGAAGATTGAAACTTTTCCGTTTTTGTAAAACATAGATTTACAAGTTTGATCAATGTATTACCCCTATGTTCGAAATATTTGTCCTAAAGTATAAAAAAGCTATTGGATTAAAAAAATTAACAAAGTACAATTGGGGACATGACCTGCTACAGTGAAAATTAACATTAAGGCAGAAGGGGACATGGACCTGCTACAGTGCAATCTGTGGTTATTTACCACAGATGAAATTTCAGCCAATGAAGACTGATTTTAGGGGCACACGGATCACTTACAAAATTTGGGGACAGAATTACCCTAAAACAAAGGGGACTTAGGGCATAATTGCCCTGACAAAATTGCCCCTAAACAGTACCTAAAAGGGGATTACAACATTTCATCTAAATTTACAGAATTTACATTCAAAGCTTCAGTAAATCACAGAGATAAATTAATGACATAATACAATCTCTGCATCACAACCTGGTGGTGTCATGGCCTCAGTTTTATGGGACTTAAATGAAGCTCCACTTTCAGATGAACAGTATACTTATGGGAGAAGAGTTCGAAGAAGGACAGTCATCAGGAGACATGGAACAAGATAGTGAACATAGCTTTGATCTCAACCAGGAACCAGGAGATGAAGAGGGACAGTCATCAAAAGCAGAGCACAACACAGAGGCAACACAACATCATCAGCCAACACATAATACCAGGCTCAGCAGTGATCAAAAAATGCACATATTGAATGCTGCTAGCAATATCTAGAGAGAGACAATTACCACATGGTGCAATAAAGAAAGCTGCAGAAGAGTTCAAAATGTCAACAAGGTGCATAGGCAGACTTTGGAACACAGCAAAAAAGCAACATAATGCACAAAAGAGGTACAATCTAAGCACAAAATATCACAACTGTGGTAGAAAAGAATTCAAGTAGAGATGGATTCAATCACAGCACTGGACATGGGAGACAGGTCATGCATTAGAGACTTAGCTAGCAAGCTTAGTCTTTCAAAGACCAAAATGCATAGGATGGTCAAACAAGGTACAATAAAGCCACATACAAATCCAATCCATCTTGGTTTGAGTGATAGACATAAGAGGCTAGGTTGGATTGGGTACTGAAGTTACTTTGTGGGGATACAGTAGAAGAAAAATCAGTGTATTATCCATGTTTGATTTTGTACACTTGGATGAGAAGTGATTTTTTCTATCAATAAATCACAGAGAGTATATCTAGCACAGAATGAAAGGGGCAAGTACAGAGCTGCAAATTCATCTAAATTCATTCCCAAAGTTATGTTCACTGCAGTTGTAGCAAACCTAGATTTGATGCAGAGGGACAGTGCATTTTTTATGGAAGATAGGAATTTCCATTCACATATCAACAAGCAGCAAAAAGGTCATCCAAAAAACAGAGAGAATGGAACACTAGTTACAAAGTTAGTTGAATCAGTCAACAAGCAAGTGACAAAGAACATGTTGATAAACCAAATCATTCCAGCAATCAAGGCAAAGTGGCCAAGATGGAGCTCAAGAGTTATATTCATACAACAAGACAATGCAAAGGCCCATATAACTCAAAGAGATCCAGAATGACAACAGGTATACATTCAGGATGGATTCACTTTCATCTTAATACAACAGTCAGCTAATAGTCCAGATATAAACATCTTAGATCTAGGATTTTTCAAAAGCATTCAGTCACTCATGCACAAGAGATGCCAAAAAGTATTGATCATATGATAGAAGCAGTGCATGAAGCATTTTTGAATTGGCCCCTACAACTCTAAGAGATGTGTGGATGACACTACAATTTGTTATGAATGAAATATTAAATGCAAGGGAGGCAATGAGTATGATTTGCCACATGTAAACAAGAAGAAATTAATGGCTCAAGAAAATCTACCAAGAGAGATCAAGGCACCTATGTGGGCTATCATAGAAGCATGAGACATAGTGCATGGGGGTGCACAACAAGCAGATCAAGCAGGAACATCAATAGTAGGTCAACAGAGTCAACAAGGGACAACAGAAGTTGAAGATCAAGACACTGAAGAAGCACTTGAAGACAGTCAGTTTATTTAGCAATATATGACAAAGATTGAACATTTTGTGTACAGAGCAAGAACTTTTGTAATTTTGTAAACAAGCACAAGTAATGGCACAACAATGACAATGCATTTCTCAGATGTCCCTAATACCATCATAGACACAAACCCATTCACAATACCTTAGCATACACATAAGCATCAATCATCATTTGACTGTGTTCCAATGGCACACTAAGACAGTGAACATGCAGAGAATGCATCTCAGTTTTCAAGACTTCATCATAGATTACTCAAGGAGAATAACACCACAATCACAAGAGCTTTTAGAACTTTAGGACAAACATTTCGGGACAGACAAGGGAAATGCATAAATAATCTCAGATGTCCCCATAGCCATCATAGACACAAGACCAATCACAAGACCTTAACATACACATAGGCATCAGTCAATCACACGTGAAAGTGTTCCTATGGCACATTAAGGCAGTGATATTAAGGTCTTGCATCTCAGCAAAAAGACTTCATCATTGAAATGCACAAATAATCTCAAATGTCCCCATAGTCATCAGACACAAGACCAATCACAAGACTCAACATACACATAAGCAACAATCAACCACATGTAAAAGTGTTCCTATGGCACATTAAGACAGTGACATTAAAGGTATTGCATCTCAGTTTCAAGACTTCATCATTGAAATGCATAAATAATCTCGGATGTTCCCATAACCCTCATAGATACAATACCAATCACACTACCTTAACATACACATAAGCATCAATCAATTACATATGACACAGTGTTGCCATGGCACATCAGAAGTCCAGTGAACATAAAGGTTTTGCATCTCAATTATCATGCATCATCACCGATCACAACACAGAGGCAACACAACATAATCCAACATCAGAACAGCAACACCAAACAAAACACCAACACACCAAAACAGAGAATCAACTTAAACAGAATACCAATGTCTTAGTCATCAGAACATCAACAACAAAACAGAATACAATGTCTCAGTCAACAGCACAACAAACTCATTCACCAACATGCATAATTCAGAGCAATAATCTCAGCAAAAGTACCCATGCATAAACAACTAAAAAAGAGTGAGACTTAGCTAAAAATCAGAATTAGAGGCAACATCACCATAACCGGGGACGTATCATCTCCCAGCTTCATCTTCAGAGAATCAGGGATGAATATAATCTTAGGGGAATCATGGAGGACGACGATCTCAGGGGTAGGAAAGAGCTCAACGAACTCAGGGGTAGCAGGGAGCTCAACGATCTCTGGGGGCTCTTCTCGCAGCTTCCCCTCCACAGTTTCCTCTGAGCCAACAGGAGTGAAGCTGTGATCCCAACACAATCGCCACCCCACTCGCACTGTGGATCTTGAGAGCAAGCAACAAAAAGTGCATCAGAAGTCCAGGACCCATCGGACTTAAATAGGTCTGAATCACTCATTTTTTATGCAAACAGAAAGGAACTCAAGGGACCCGCGTTTTTAAAGCAACGATTTCTGAGATTTAGGGTTTTTTTGGGCGGGTTTTGGGAGATATGGGTAGATCTAGACGAGGAGCAAGCCTTTTCTGTTTTTGGGGACAACCGGAGCAGATTAATCGCCGGCGAGCAGATCTGCAACAGATCGAGATCATTTTTGATGAGTTAGGGTTTCAGAGAGAGCTCACGACGAGAGAGCTCAGACGAGAGAGTAGAGAAGGAGAGGCACCTTCAAGGAGAGTGAGAGGTCAGATGAAGCACAAAGGAGAACTAGAGGTGAAGAGAGCTCAGGACGGAGAGAGACGAAGAGCTCGTATATAGGGTTTCAGAGAGAATAAGAGAGGAGAAGAGAAGAGCGCGGCGAAGAGTGAGACAAGAGTGAGGGGTGAGAGCTCAGATTAGGTATTTGGGTGGGAATGGGCTTTGTAGATTAGAGTTTTCGGTTAATTGGGCTGGTTACTCTAGGCCGGGTTAAATGGATAGATTAGGGTAGGTTTAATATGGGTAGGTTTGGGTTAGTTGTTGAGTTGATTGTGTTTGGTGCCTTGGAGTTTCATTGTTAGGTGCAATTCTTAGTGAGATGGTTTTTCTGTGCTTCCTGAGACCTTGGGGATTTGATGGAGGAGTAGGTTTTCTTTAGCTTACTCGAGGACGAGCAAGGTTTAAGCATGGTGGAATTTGATCAGCGCTACTTTGTAGTGCATATCTAGGAGTTGTTCCGGTGTTTGGGGGTACATTTGGAGATGTTTAGAGCACAACTATGGATAATGGAGTTGAGTAGAAGAAGTGTGAATATGGTGGTTAGAGGAGCGTAAACGATGACATCAAGAAGAAGAGAAGAAACCACTTGAGAGACGAAAGGAAGATGACGAAGAAGATCGAAGAAAGAGCCACACGAAGCAGCAGAGGAGAATCCGCGACCACGGGCGAGCAAGCGGTATGGTCGCGGATAAGTCAGAGCAAAGGATCAGAAAAGGAATTTTCCACGACCGCGGAAATTCATCCGCGATCGCGGAAATTCATCCGCGATTGCGGAAAGGTGCATCAGCGAGCCCGCGGGAGTTTCGTCCGAAGTTTCACTTTTTATATTATTTCCCTTTTCTTTATTTTCTTTTATTTCGTTACTTTAGTTTATTTCCTTTTAAGAGTATTTTGTTATCTTTTTAGCTTTAGGTTTTGGGTTAGGTTATTTAACCTAATTTCCCCAGCCACTTTCATATTGAGTTTTTATCATTCAGGTTCAGTTTAATCACATCGATTTTTTATCATTTAGTTTTTCCCTTAGAGTTTTACGTTTGAAGATTATGAAGAACTAAGCACCTTTGCTTAGTCCGACGATTGAAACCTTCGTTTGAATAATGGTTGTGAGATTCTAATTCTATTTCTTTTCCTTTGAATGTATGATTCTCTTGTGCTTCATCCCATTGATTCTTACTGATTTCGCTGGTTGACGCAACTAGTTGTTATTGGTAATTGTCTATTGCTAGGGTTGGTAATTACTGTTTGAGTTACCTAATTCATGAGTAGCAACTGCAATATTATACGAACTGTTTGGACTGGTTTATTATAGAGAGAATTAATTGCATGCAATTGTATGACTGTTTGCTACTCTTGCATGTATCTATCGAAATTCATGTGCTCATTGCTGCTGTTGAATTGAATTGTGAGGTTTTTATGGTTATTTAATAGTTAGTATTCTCAGGGTCTGTTTGTCCTTTATAAACTTGTGAAAAGGAATAGGAACATTCATAGGAAGGAAATAGAGAGAATCTAGGATTAACCTATCAAATGAATGATGGATATTTGTTGGCTAAGTGTTTTTCCCCAATTGATTACAACTCTTTACTTTGTTTACTTGAAATTCAATCAACCAACCAATCCCCCCTTGTGTACTATTGCATGCAAATTGACATAAAGAAAGACAACTCCTCCCTGTGGATTTGACCCTTGCTTGCCTATTCTACTGAGTTAGGTTTGGTTAGGATTACTTTGATTGGGCACACGACTTTAGCCTTTATCAGCGCCCATGGCAATTCGACAGGCGCGTGCTCCATGATGGCTATTTGAACACTTATGTGTTCAATTACCACGAGAGAGCGCATCACTTTGCATCCAATGTCTCCCCATGAGATCTTGCAGGACCAGGTTGAACGCGATCGCCAGAAAAGCCATAGAGACCGCGTCTACTAGGTCAAGAGAGTGTCCAGAGGCACTCAGACGCAAAACCTCTCCAAATCTGGCGACACTTCGTCTCCTCCAGGCACTGGCAAGAATACGCACAACGCCACAGCTAGGACACCAAGTGCCCCACAGAATTCGAGTCGCGCCTCGCCATCGACAAAGTTTGCCGCGTCGTTGCCGAAAACGTCTCCTTTGCAAGGAAAGTGTATGCAACGCATCCTTTTAGCCAGACCCATGACCTCACTGCGTGTTTGACTGGCAAAGCTCCTTGTTTTCTGCTTGTGCCAACTCCATGCATCCCTGAGTCATCGAACACCGCGTCCGTGCCGCCAGTCATCATGACCTTGCTCACCGCGTTCGATGATGTTTTTCCTGCTGAGTTGCCACAAGGTTTACCTCCACTGAGAGGCATTGAGCATCAGATTGACCTTGTACCAGGTGTTTCCTTGCTCAATCGCGCTGGCATATAGAGCTGGCCCATAAGAGACCAAAAAGCTACAGTGCCAAGTGCAAGAGTTGTTGGATCGCGGGTACGTAAGGGAATCTCTCTCCCCTTGTGTTGTGCCTGTGATCCTTGTGGCCAAGAAAGATGGCACATGGAGAATGTGTGTTGATTGTCGCGCGATAAACCAGATCACCGTCAAGTATAGGCATCCTATTCCACGCCTCGACGATATGCTTGATGAACTTCATGGCGCTACACTTTTCAACAAGATAGATTTGAAGAGTGGTTTATCACCAGATCAGGATGAAACAAGGTGATGAGTGGAAGACCGCGTTCAAGACAAAGTACGGGCTCTATGAGTGGCTTGTCATGCCATTTGGGCTCACGAACGCGCCCAACACCTTCATGCGCATGATGAACCACGTCTTGAGAACATTCCTTGGCAAGTTTGTCGTCGTTTATTTCGATGACATCCTTGTGTATTCCAGAGTCTGGAAGAGCATGTCGTCACCTTGACTGTGCTCGAATTCCTTCGACGCGAGAGCCTGTTTGCCAATCTGGCCAAGTGCAGTTTTTGCTCCACGTCCACAAATTTTCTGGCTACATCGTGAGTAGTGATGGTCTATGCGTCGACGAGGCAAAGATCGCATCCATTAAAGAGTGGCCAACTCCGACGACGCCGACACAGGTGCAAAGCTTTCTAGGCCTCGCTGGATTTTATAGGCGCTTTGTTAGATTTCTCCTCCATTGCCGCCCATTCATGAGGTGACGAAGAAGGGAAGCACAATTGTCTGGCTTGAGTCCCAGAAGAGGCCTTCTCGGCTTGAAGCGGGCTTCTGCAATGCGCCATTGCTCCAGCTCCCCGACTTCGCGAAGACATTCTAGGTGGAGTGCGATGCCTCAGACATACGCATTGGTGGTGTGCTACACCAAGAGAAGAGGCCCATTGCATATTTCAGTGAGAAGCTCACTGAGGCCACACTCAATTACCCCACCTACGACAAAGAGTTATATGCCTTAGTACGTGTACTGAAGACATGGCAACATTACCTTTGCCGTGTGAATTTGTCATCCACAGCGACCACACAGCCTTGAGCTATTTGAAGAGCCAAGCCACCTCAATCGACGCCATGCTCGTTGGGTGGAATTTCTGGAGACATTTCCTTATGTCGTGGTCCACAAGAAAGGAAGGAGAACATTGTCGCAGACGCGTTGTCTAGAAGGTATGTTCTCTTGACTTATGTGCAAACTAAAGTTTGGGTTTGCTTTGATTAAGGAATTGTATGCTAGTGATCCTTTCTTTGCACCTATTTTAGAGCATTGCCTGAGATATCGTGAGTTTGAGTCCTATTTCCTTTCTGAGGGTTATTATACAAGGCTAGTCGCCTTTGCATCCCTAGGTCCTCCATTAGGATCCTTTTGATTCAGGAAGCACACGAAAGTCGCGGACATTTTGGGATAGTAAGACATTGGCCGCGCTTAGAGAACACTCTTTTTGTCCTAAGATGACACACCAAGTGACTAGGTTTTGTAGTTTGTGTGACTTGCCAAGAGCCAAAGCTAGGTCTAGTCCTCACGGCCTCTACACTCCTTTGCCCATTCCGAGTGCCCCTGGGAAGATTTGTCTATGGATTTCATCATGGGTTTACCCCTCTCTAGACGAGGTAAAGACTCCATTTTTTTGGTCGTAGATAGATTTCTAAGATGGTTTATTGCTTGTAAGACAAACCATAGTGCTAATGAGATTGCCGATCTATTCTTTGAGCATGTGGTGCGTCTTCTTGGAGACCCGCATACTATAGTGAGTGATAGGGATTCTAAGTTCGTTGGTCATTTTTTTGGAGAACTCTTTGGGGTAAGCTAGGAACCAAACTCTTATTCTCTACTAGCTACCACCCCCAGACCGATGGCGAAACGGAGGTCACGAATAGAACCCTAGGAGCCCTCCTTCGCGCGATGCTTAAAGCCAACCCTAGGCGTTGGGAGGACTTACTATCACTTGTCGAGTTTTGTTACAATAGATGCAGGCACACGGCGACCAAGTTGACACCGTTCGAAGTGGTGTATGGCATGAACCCCTTGACACCACTTGATTTGACGCCGCGACCACTGCGAGACCCATGCATGTCTCCGCCGTCAACCGTGCCGAGCAAGTGCAGGAGCTTCATCGACGCACCAGAGCAGCTGGAGAGGAGGGCCGCACAGTATGCCTCGCAGAAGAATCCTGGCCGCCGCCGCATCGTCTTTGCCCCCGGAGACCTTGTATGGGTGCATATGCGAAATGAGAGATTCCCCGCGCGGCGCAAGCACAAATTGGCACCACATGGAGATGGACCCTTCCGCGTGATCAAGGCCTTAGGGGAAAATGCCTATCAACTCGAGCTCCCACCAGATTTTGGAGTCCATGCGTCCTTCAACGTCGCAGACTTGACACATATGTTGAGCCTGATTTGATGATGGTGAAGCGGGGACGCTTCACAACCAAGTGGGGGAGGGTGATGTGACCCTGCCTCCCATGACGGCCCAAGACGAGGAAGAAGCCATGAGCCTACGCTCAGAGGGCCCAGTGACAAGGTGTAGTCCAAAGCCATCTTTTTCGTCGTCGCGTCACTTGTCACAAGCGTTGTCGCTGGCCAAGGAAGCCCAGATGAAACCCAAGACACGTCGTCCTCTCCACCATCGGCAATGAAACAACGCGTTCTTCAAGACAACATCGCGTGCACCCACTCGCGAGGCCATCGACCCTTAGTCGTTGTTCCTCGCGGTGTTTGTACTCATTCAACGCGTCGTTTTCATAGTTTCGAGACATTTTCTATATTTAGTATTTATAGCATTTTAGATAGTTTCTATTTACAGCGTTTCTATCTTTTAGGGTTTGTGCCTTTTGCATGTTTGAATGGGCTAACCCTAGGCTCGCTTCGGCCCAAGCCCATTAGATTTTGGCCGAGATACATTGGCTATTTAAGCCTCCCTTGTTATTGTTATTTCTCACATTCAATTTATTCAAGGTTTCAAGTCGAGTGTTTATCCTCCTTCCTTGATCGGACGTCAAAACCCTCTATCTCCGCATCCCCATTCCCTCCGCCGCCGACGCTACGGCAACCGCTTGATTCTTCAAGCCAAGTCTTCCTTCGCATCTCCTTTCCTCCGCAGTCGACGCTACGACACTCAAACTTGTCTTTTCAAGTCATCTATCCCTCATCACATCGCTTCCGCCACCGCTATCTATTCATCCCATTCATCACTTCCACCGTTTCCATCACAACAACCATCGCGATCTCCCGCTCGCGAACCATCACCAACACCGCGTTCCACGGTAGATTTGTCAGTGCCGAGTGACTTCCCAACCAAGACTAGATCCAAAGGCGTCACCTTGACAATTCGACTTGTCATCGGAGGCAAGAACACATCAATGTCTGCCCTCTCGTTCTCCATACTCCAAGTCGAATGGCCCATAGCAGCATACTCTTCAATCATCTCTATACGGGACCTAAGGCAGTAGTAAGTACCGACGTCGCTTGCAATATGCGTGTCCTTCATCTGGAGTTCCTCGACACTACTCTCAAGCTTCTCGACGCGAGCCTGAGTCTCCTTTAATTTCCTGTCGACATGGGCGAGCTTGCTCTCAGCCGTCTTCACACGACTGTTAGCAACAATAAGCTAGGTCTAGGCATGAGCAACATGCTTGTTTACCCGGTCACTCAGATCCTTCACCATCGAGAAAGCCACCAAGAATACTGAAGTGAATGCATGCCAAAGAAAAAAGATTATGTATTCATTCATTGTAAAAAAGAAAAGAAAAGAGAGAGACGCATTACATTTACCTTCCAAGACAAAACACTTGCATCGTCGATACTGTCGATTGGATGGAGGTCCCCGATCTCTTTCTTAGTAGTAGGGTGCTAGGTATAGAGGAGGTCGCTCAGGGACCTACCTTCGAGATCAACCCTCACTGGTTCGGCAGCAACGATTGCCTTCCTCTTTGCCTCAGATGTCTTAGACGATGGAGAATCAAGAGAGATGATTTTGGTCGGGGCAGACGCCTCACATCCAAAATCTTCTATTCCAAAAGACTCTTCCCGAAAAGACGCACGCTTGATCTCTCGCTGTGGGACTCTGTCAGGTCACAACACAATAAGCATACAACTAGTCCAAAACCACCCAAACGCATACATGTAGGAACGAACAGGTGCCTTTGGTTAGAGAAGTTGAGGGCGTCGACATGTTGAGAGCGTTGGACGTTAGGATGTTGATAACAGGAATTTGTCGTTCTAATTCCTACTATGCAAATTATCCAAACAAACCTTAAACCGTAGTCCTAGGTAAGTACATGTCAAATCCACAGGGAGGCGAATTCTATCTTAATATGCAATTTATATGTCAATCCCAAGTAACCAAAGGGGGTTTTGTAAGTTTAAGTAATCTAAGCATGCAAAAGTAAACAAGCGAAAGAGTTGTGAAATCAGTGATGGGAAAAGCACTTAGTCAAACAACATCCACTATTCGTATGACAAGTTGATCATATATATTCATTCAAAATCTCATTCAATGGTGATTCCAATTCCTTTTCAAATATAACTAATAGCACAACCAGATACTATTAGCACTAACTAATTAAACAACCCTGAAACTATCAAGATTCAGTTTAACAGCAGCTTTACGGATAGGAATATAGTTGGATACAATTCTAGCATAAAACAACCAGCTTTTATCCTAGAATGTAAATCAGTTCTCTTCTGCATAAGACTAGCACAACCAGATACTAGTACGATGTAGTTGCTACTCTGAAATAGATATGCTCAACCAATAACAATCTAGATCTAGCAATAGACCAATAACAACAAACCCTAGTTGAGTCCAAATAGAGATTATCAATATCAATCATAGGCAACTCAAGCAAGAGAAGAGATAAAAACCATGCAATAGATTAAGAACGAGAATCTCACAACTAAATCCAAACGAAAGGTTCAGCGTCTGACTAAGCCAAGGAGGCTTAGTTCTTCATAGCAAATACGTAGAGAGAAAATTAGGGTTCGAGAGAGTTGATAATCGATAGGCCAACAAGCCTTTTTTCAACCCTTAAATACTAAAGGAAATAAAGCTAAGTAACCTAAAACGAAATAATAAAAAGTAAAAAAATAATGCAAATAAAGAAACGGCGCGGCGGACTTCAGACATCGGCGGCGGTCGCTGCAATTAAACGGCGGGCGCCGTGGTCACTTCGTAGCCAAGGTCGGTGGAAAGCCAATTGTGGCGGGCGCCGTAAGGTTCACGGCGGGCGCTGTAATTACGGCGGTCGCCGTCTTTGTACGGCGGTCGCCGTTCTTCGGTTTATCTTTTGCGACACTTCTGTAAAATGCCATAACTTTTGATTCCCAACTCGGATCGCGCTCATATTTTGAGGACTTGCAGTAGACTTCAAAAGATAACTCCTCGAATTGGAATCACTCCATTTGGACATCGGAGTAGAGAGAACGAACCAATTGAATCAGCCTACCGTTCTTCTATTCTTCATTGCACTCCCTTGGCGTCTACTACTGGTTTCTTCCTCAGTGTCTCATATGATATCCAAAACCGCTCAAACACCTCCAAATACACCAATTTCGCCCCCAAACGCCATACACATGAATGTGTTTAAATCTACCCGAATGGCACCAATAAAACCTCTAATGACTCTTACTTAAGCCCTACAAAGTAGTGCTTATCAAACCACCCCATGCTTAGACCTTTGCTCGTCCTCGAGTAAACTAATAAAGAGCCTACTCCTCCAATGCAGCATCCAAGGTCTCAAGAAGCATATCCCCAACTAAGAGTCACCTAACCCATGCCAAAGCTCCTGGCACCAATCTCATTCACAACACATCCACAACTCAACAAGCTTAAGGGGCAAGCAGAGTACTTCCCCCAAGCTAAACCCGAACATCCAATAGTGTGAGTAACCTCTAATCCTAGCCTCCATCTATTGCTCCTTATGTCTCCCAGAGTGACCTACCCGACAATCCTTCTTTGACTCCTCTTCTTATGACGCCTCGCCAAGAATAGTGAGAAATCCTAAAATCACTCTTCTTCTTTTTCACTCGTTTTGCCAAGACGCCCTTTCAGGTTTTCACCAAGCCACTCATTTCATTTTCCAATAGATGTACTCACATAAGCTCACATCACTCTTGACCTCATATTACCCCAGCCTAATGCTGGTCTAAGCCACCTGCTTAATCCTAGGCCGCCCTTTCGGGTTTTCGACCTATTCCAGGATTTCAATGATAGCCTTTTTTCAAATTTTTGGCTTTTTCTCTTTATTCATTTTCTCCTCAGCAGCGTAGCAAGTATAAAACCCCACCCCATGCTTAAACATTGCATTGTCCTCAATGTAATGAAAGACAAAAGAAGAAAGCACAGAGAGAAGCAAAAAATAACTCACAACGTTGCCGAGTTGGCCTGGACACTTCCTTGTTGCTGGCGGTGTAGTCATAAAAGCGCATATCCAGGTGTTGAGCGTGCGTCTTAATTACTCCATAATCGTCTTCTACCGTGCAACCATAAGATGACCACTTGGTGAGTAGTGGTAATCAAACAATGCGGGGCTGCACGGCCTTCAACTCTATCAACTCCTACCACGCAACCAAGATGAACCACTCTAGTGAAGTAGTGGTCAGACAGGGGGACGGGGTTGCATGGCCTTCAAAAATGGGCCCAGATGTCATTGTGGTTGGGCCCTGATGTACCTCCTCTCCAGTTGTCGACTGCAGGGCCATCATCGTTGTCAAATACAAAGTGGGGCTAATGTATTCCATCGTTGGCAACATGATGCGCACCTCTCCGTGGGAATCTGGACAGCTGGCCTCCGGTAGATCTTTTTTTTTTTTTACCTGAGAAATTGCGGCGGTCGCCGTAAGGAGGGCGGCGGGCGCCGTAATTGCGGCGGGCGCCGCGATTAAACGGCGGTCGCCGTTTTCAAGTTGTGGCCAACTTTCTTGGCGAGGCATTTACGGCGGGCGCCGTAAGGTTAGCGGCGGGCGCCGTGAACTCCTTCTTCACTTTTTCGCGCTTTCTGCAGGTTAGTTCAACACAAAAACTAAAAGAAAAACAATAGAAATTGACTAAGGGAAAGAAAATAAACTACCAAATCTCGAGTTGCCTCCCGAGCAGCGCCTTGGTTAATGTCGTTGGCTCGACATACTACTCGAACAACATCAATCCATATCATCAGGCTCCTTAGGAACCTTCTCAAGCCATACCTCCTTCCTGAACCAATCATGGAAATGTTTGAACCTTAGACCATGGTTCTTCTTCAGCGGCTTCTCCATCTTGACCTTCTTAGTCGCGTCTACCCCATGCTTAGATCGATCAGGGGAGTGTTTAGCCTTGACTTCAGAGACCTGCACTAAAGAGGGAACGAGCCTCTCGCTCGGAGTTAGCAGCAAAAGTGATTTACCTGGAAGCTCCGGAGGGAGCTTATAGCAAGCGTCCCACTTAGCAACACCTTCCTGCAAGTCAGCAGATATAGCAATATCCAAGCTAGAATCAACAATAGGTAGTGTGTCATCTAGGTGGTCCTTATCAAAAACATCTTGCACCACAGGCTCAAGTACATCAATTGCACACAAAGAATGATCATCAGAGGGGAATTTCATGGCTTCATAGATGTTATAATTAATGGTTTGGCCATCAAATTCCATAGTCAAGGAACCAGTACTCACGTTGATTTTAGTATTGACAGTTTTCAAGAAGGGTCTCCCTAACAGAATAGGGGCTACATGCATATCATGTTCCATATCAAGCACATAGAAGTCAGCAGGAAAAATAAGATCACCAACCCTAACCAAAACATCATCCACTATCCCTATAGGACGCACACTAGATCTATCAGCTAGCTGAATGGAAATTTTGGTTGCATGCATGGGTCCTAATCCTAAGGATTCACAAAGAGATGAAGGTAAAACATTTATAGAAGCACCCAAATCTAACATAGCTTTATTGAACTTGGTACCTCCAATGGTGACGGGGATGGTGAACATACCTGGGTCGCCACATTTTTTGGGTAAGTGTTTCTGAAAAATCGCAGAGACATGCTCGCTTACCTTCACCTTCTTCTTGCTGTTCCTATCCTGATTCCTCTTTGTGGTGCACATCTGTTTCAAGAACTTGGCATAACGAGGGACAGACTTGATCAAATTTAGGAGAGGCATGTTGACCTCAACGTTTCTGAACATCTCAAACATGTCCTTGTCTTGCGCAAGTGGCTTGGTACGCTTCAATGCAGATGGGAATGGTGCAACGGGCTTCCACTCAGGAAAAATTGGAGGTACATACTCCTTCTCAGCCTCAGCATCGGCTTCAGAGGGGCGGCGGGCGCCGCAATTAGTACGGCGGTCACCGCAATTTTCTTCAGAAAAGTCGAGGGCTACATCATTATTACGGCGGGCGCCGTAAGTTTCGCAACGGGTGCCGTGAACATCATCAGAAACTTTGGAACTTGGATCACCGTCACGGCGGGCGCCGCAATTAGTACGGCGGTCGCCGCAATTTCCATCAGAGAAGTCGAGAGCAGATTCATCTCTACGGCGGGCGCCGTGGTCTTCACGGCGGTCGCCGTCGCTGTTCTTTTCCAAATCCTCGTTTTCTGCCTCGTTGACTTCAGACTTATCTTCTTCTAGCTTTTTTACACTTCTCAAAGTCATAGCACTGACATTCCTAATGTTCGGGTTCACTTCCGTTTGAGATGGAAGTTTACCATAAATCTTCGCGTTAAGCTTGCTCACCACCTGAGAGATCTGGCCAAATTGCCTTTCCAAGTTCTGAATGCTGGATTGTGTAGTCTCTTGGAACTGCAACTGGTTCTTAGACAGCTTAGCAACATTCTCATTGAGATTGACGTGGCTCTACATCAGCATCTTCATCTTCATCATATCCTCCATAGACGAGGACGGGTTCGAACTCTGCCCTTGAGGTTGTGGCACAAATGGTGGCCTAGGTTGTTGAGGATGACCTTGTTGTTGCACTTGGCCTTGATTATGTTCTGGGTCTCTCCATCTGAAGTTGGGATGATCACTCCAACCAGGGTTGTATGTACTAGAGTAAGGATCATTCTTGGGCCTCTGCTGATATCCTCCCACTGCATTCACTTCCTCTTGTAGAGTAGGACATGAATCAGTAGGATGCAAGTCGTCATGACAAATCTCACAGGCCTTAGCCTGCTGGGACGTACCTTTCAGCTTCAGACGTCTCACCTCCTCTCTCAGCACATCAAAGTCAGCTTGATCAATTTTGGATTGAGAACTTGCAACCACCAAGCTTTGGGAACATCTCCCACTGTATTGTCTGGAGTCATCAGCCAGTGTAGCAAATATCTCCAGAGCTTCTTCATAAGTCCTCTTCAAAATGTTTCCACCACATGAAGAATTCACCATCCGACGATCATCTTCACGGAGTCCTCCATGCAGATAGAGAATCAGATCATGATTAGCATAACCATGGTAAGGGCAACTCTTCACTAGTTTCTTGAAGCGTTCATAATAGTCGTAGAGAGACTCATTGGACAGTTGCTCAATGTTGCAGATCTTTTTCTTAAGCTGATTGGACTTGATAGCTGGGAAATACTTGTCAAGGAATACTTTCTTCAAATTCACCCAAGTAGTGATGCTTCCTGGGGGTAGAGAATGATACCAGTCCTTCGCTGAGTCCTTCAGAGAAAAAGAAAATACCCTCAACCTCATCTGATCTTCAGTAATATCAGATGGCCGCATGCTGGTGCAGACCTCAAGGAACTCATCCAAATGCTGAATAGGGTCCTTAAGGGGGGTTCCACTGAATTTCGGGAGTAAATGGACTACTCCTGTCTTGAGCTCAAATTTAACCCCATCACCAAGGGCGGGAAATTGCACAGCACGAGTTGGTTGGTCCAAGTTAGGAGTCGTCAAGGACTCAAGAGTAACACGCGGATCGTCAGCCATCGTATCAGTTTCCTGAAGTAATGCACGCGCAGCCCTGCGAGCCTGATGAAAAGTTCTTTCGATCTCTGGATCAAATTCAAGAGGTAGATTATTAGTAACACGGGTGTGAACCATAAGATAGGTTCACACCAAGTTGGCACACAAATCACACACTAAATAGAATATTGCCTCCCCGGCAACGGCGCCAATTTGATAACAGGAATTTGTCGTTCTAATTCCTACTATGCAAATATCCAAACAAACCTTAAACCGTAGTCCTAGGTAAGTACAGGTCGAATCCACAGGGAGGCGAATTCTATCTTAATATGCAATTTATATGTCAATCCAAAGTAACCAAAGGGGGTTTTGTGAGTTTAAGTAATCTAAGCATGCAAAAGTAAACAAGCGAAAGAGTTGTGAAATCAGTGATGGGAAAAGCACTTAGTCAAACAACATCCACTATTCGTATGACAAGTTGATCATAGATATTCATTCAAAATCTCATGCAATGGTGATTCCAATTCCTTTTCAAATATAACTAATAGCACAACCAGATACTATTAGCACTAACTAATTAAACAACCCTGAAACTATCAAGATTCGGTTTAACAGTAGCTTTACGGATAGGAATATAGTTGGATACAATTCTAGCATAAAACAACCAGCTTTTATCCTAGAATGTAAATCAGTTCTCTTCTGCATAAGACTAGCACAACCAGATACTAGTACGATGCAGTTGCTACTCTGAAATAGATATGCTCAACCAGTAACAATCTAGATCTAGCAATAGACCAATAACAACAAACCCTAGTTGCGTCCAAATAGAGATTATCAATATCAATCATAGGCAACTCAAGCAAGAGAAGAGATAAAAACCATGCAATAGATTAAGAACGAGAATCTCACAACTAAATCCAAACGAAAGCTTCAGCGTCTGACTAAGCCAAGGAGGCTTAGTTCTTCATAGCAAATACGTAGAGAGAAAATTAGGGTTCGAGAGAGTTGATAATCGATAGGCCAACAAGCCTTTTTTCAACCCTTAAATACTAAAGGAAATAAAGCTAAGTTAACCTAAAACGAAATAATAAAAAGTAATAAAATAATGCAAATAAAGAAACGGCGCGGCGGACTTCAGACATCGGCGGCAGTCGTCGTATCTCCCACGGCGGGCGCCGTAATCGCGGCGGGCGCCGCAATTAAACGGCGGGCGCCGTGGTCACTTCGTAGCCAAGGTCGGTGGAAAGCCAATTGTGGCGGGCGCTGTAAGGTTCACGACGGGCGCCATAATTACGGCGGTCGCCGTCTTTGTACAGCGGTCGCCGTTCTTCGGTTCAGCTCCTGCGACACTTCCCTAAAAACGCCATAACGTTTGATTCCCAACTCGGATCGCGCTCATATTTTGAGGACTTGCAGTAGACTTCAAAAGATAACTCCTCGAATTAGAATCACTCCATTTGGACATCGGAGTAGAGAGAACGAACCAATTGAATTCAGCCTACCGTTCTTCTATTCTTCATTGCACTCCCTTGGCGTCTACTACTGGTTTCTTCCTCAGTGTCTCATATGATATCCAAAACTGCTCAAACACCTCCAAATACACCAACTTCGCCCCCAAATGCCATACACATGAATGTGTCTAAATCTACCCGAATGGCACAAATAAAACCTCTAATGACTCTTACTTAAGCCCTACAAAGTAGTGCTTATCAGATGTTAACATTCGCAAAAGACCTCTGTGATTTAGGAAGAGAGAGCAAAACCTGAGTCTCCTCTTCAAAATCAGAATCTTCAAACTCCTCTGGGTCGGGAACTGAAACAAAAAACATATTAGAAAAAGATAAGAAGGTGTCCTACAAAAACATAAAAGGACAAATACGATAACCGTCGCCGTCCAGTCGTCCAGTAGAAAGGAACAGTCGACGCCCCCCGCGAGCAATTTCCGCTCCATGAAAAAGAAGTGAGATATCCACCCACGATCATTAACATTGAGGTTCAACGCAATTGGCGACCTATTTGGTTGAAGACGTAACTGAAATCTAGAGGACCCTCGAGTGCTCAAATAATAGGAGTACCACATAGCGTCGAAATCAAATTCGACGTCGACACTAGAAACTAACAAATCGATTACTCTCAAAAGACGCCATGCATGTGGCATGACTTGACAAGAAGCAAGTTTCAAAACGGCTATGAAATTGCGAACAAGGTTGAGAAAGGGAAAGAGTGTCCAATCCTAAAGGGATACTCGAAGAAACAAACCTAACCTTCCCGACGCCAGTAGGCACGTTCATGAGGATGAGGGAGACACGCCACCGTCCCGACAGGGAACTGCCCAACCTCCAGAATCCTATCCAATTTCGGCTGAGTCAAAGTCTCGGCCAGAGAATCCTCCAAACTCAGGAACTCTAAAGGGCAAAGCCGTTGTCTTCCTCATTGGGACTGCAAGACGTGACCTGACACTTTTTGGACCTTGAGAACGCCATGGAAAAGCAAGAAGAAGCAACGGTAAGAATTCAAATTTTTACCTTGGAAGGAGGAAACTTTTTGCAAGAGAAGAAGATATTAAAAGACAGATGCGGTAGTTGCCAATTTAAAGAGGTGAAACCGATTGACAAGATGGCCAAAGCGATGGTCCAATCAGGGGCCGCCATGTCGCCTTCGCCTACAATGAAATCGACAAGGAAAGATTGTGTTAAGAGAGAGAAAAGGAAAGTTAACTGACTCCTCCAAACCGTTTCTCCGGCCCAGTTAACTTTGGGGCAATTGTTGGGCCAATAGTTTTTGAAGAGTCAGGTGGGTCGGCCCAATAACCTGAAGACGCAAGAAAGCCCGAATATGAGGATGGAGACGACATAGAAAATGCAAGACGTTGAGAGCGGTGGAGAAGATCTCGGGCGACTAGCAAACAACCCGACGACTCCCGGAGATCTCGGAAGATTTTACCCGACTAATCATGTAACTAGTATAAATCTCATTTGGTCTCTCATGTAACGGACACATTGCACTCATTCTCGCAAGCTAGAATACCATTGCAATTTTCTTTGACAATAATCAAAGCAAGGAGTTTTTCTTCATCAAGTTCTCTGTTCAAACATCTAGACGACCGACGACAAAATTATTCGATTCACCGGTCTTCTTGGTCAAAGGAGATAAGCTCATTCTCGTATTTTTTCAGTTTCATTCGTTTCTTTATTAATTGATTTGGATTATCTCGATATTTTGATCTCTTTGTTGTCTAGTTACCCCATTTAAGGCAATTTAGGTCGATTCAACCTTTTTGCCCCAAAACATATACACAATACTAGATTGTCGTATCTAAAGGATGTTAAGAAGGAGGCATTTGCTCTATTTTTCAGGTGGAGCAGCTGTATAAAATATTCAAATTGTGCGGTTCACCTTTTGAACAATATTGGAAGATGTCTAGATTGCCACATGCAACCATATTTAAACCTCGGAATTCATACAAACGCTACATAACAGAGACATTTAAGGATTTCCCACCATATTGCCACTTGTTGAGACTCTTTTGGCAATTGACCCAGTTGAACGTCTGAATGCCACAGCTGCACTAAATAGTTGTGTGATGCACTTTCCCCTACATCTCTAATTGGAATTTTCTAGATACTTTTGATATGCTTGTACATTGCATTCTTCAAATAAAAAGTAGAATAAATGAAAATTGTTGTACCAAATTGTCAGAGTTTGTTACTGGCTTATTGCATTCTCAGTTCAACCAGTTCCAAGTAGTGATCTTTATTTCCTCTGGATAGTGGCTAGATTACTAGAAAGAGATTGTATTTCATAGCATGATGGAAGTGGATTCATGTCACTTCCATTTTGATTCATTTGTATTGTGAATAGGGAGTGGGTTTTCAAGTGTGCTAAAATTTGATAAAATAATGGTGTTATGTATTTCCTAACCTTTCACTCTCGTCCTTAGACTTTCGCTCCCTTTTGTAACGGTCATCTCTGGCTTGTCCTCTCTGCCTCTCCCGGCGCAGGTCCGGCGACACCGCGTCGCTCGCCAGTCCCCCTGTCCCAGGCTGATCACTCCTCTCGCGGATCCCCATCGACCTTCATCCCCCGCTTTCCTGCTTCGCCCCTTTGTGCTTTTGTATTGTAGCTCCCAGTCACCAGCGACCCCGCAACCTAACACCGTCGGCGACCCGACCCCTTCAGCCTTGCCGATCCTCTCCCTCTCTACCTATCGAACCCCTCCTTGCTTATCGAACACCCCCCCTTCTCTTCCCTCCTTTCTCGCGCCTTAACCCTAACGTGCGTGTCCCTTGTGCCCTACTCGACTTCTCCCAAAAGCCCAGCCTCGCCAGTCAACACCCTCCCAATTACCCCCCCCCCCCCTCCTCACTCCTAGGCGCCCAAGCCACACCGGCCCCATCTAACCATCGACCCGGCCCCCTATCCAGCGACCCTCTGTTACAGTCACCTATCCAATGACCCCCAAACCAGCCTAAACCCATTATAACACAACTTCCCTTTCCCTTAGCCAAACCCCTAGCATTGCTTGTTCGTGGGGGTGGACTGCGGGGTCCGTGCGGTGACTCATAGCCCCATTATGGGGCATGGTAACCTCGTTTTTAAGCTCATTTAGTTTAATCATTATTTATGTGATCTTGTGCTTTCTCATTACCATGTGTCCTTTGTGCATTATTGGGGAGTGCTATGTGATTTATGCTTCCTTGCTAGTGCATAGGGTGTGTCTTTGTGTGTGCTAGTTGTTCTTGTGTTCCTTTGTTTTTGTTCAGGTGCATTGGCAGGTGTATCGCGTGTGTGTGTTTGTTGTTGACTCCTTGATAGGTGTCGGCCGAGATGGTATTACCGGGTGGTAGCATTGGGCCATGTCCATGTGTCAGTCGTAGCAATAATATCGATCATTTGAAGAAAGTAGCTATTAAGTTGAGATTGGGATAGTGGAATGTGGGAACGCTTACTGGAAAATCGATTAAGTTAGTTAAAATCCTTCAGCAGTGTAGAGTGGACATTGCGTGCATCCAGGAGACAAAGTGGGTGGGAAACAAGGCGCGGGAGATCAACGGATGGAAGCTTTGGTATTCGGGTGAAGCAAAGAGAAGAAATGGGGTCGGTATCAATGTTAGCAGGGAGCACAGAGACCAGGTGGTTCAGGTTGAGCGCAAGAGTGACCGGTTGATGGCAATCAAGCTTGTGGTGGGAGGTACCAACATGCATGTAATCAGTGCATACGTCCCACATGTGGGCTTGGATGAGGAAGAAAAGAAAAGATTCTAGGAGGATTTAGACGAAATGATCTGAAGCATCGTGAGGATAGAACAATTCTTTATTGGAGGTGATTTTAATGGACACATTGGAAGGGATAGAGATGGATATGATGAAGTGCATTGACGTTTTGGTTTTGGCGACAGGAATGACAGTGGTCTGGCTCTGTTAGAGTTTTTTGTTGCTTTTGGATGCGTTATTGCAAACTCGTGGTTTTGCAAAAAAGATGAACATTTGGTGACCTTTTAGAGTTTGAGAAGCAGATCCCAGATAGACTACTTTGTGGTTAGAAGAGAAGATAGGAGGAACTACAAAGATTGCAAGGTTATTCCGTATGGAGGACTAACAACCCAACATCAGCTACTAATCTTGGATTTTGAGATGACTAGCAAAAAGGCTAAGAGAAACAACGTGTCACAACCTAGGATCAGATCGTGGAGCTTGTCAGAGTCAAGTGGGCTAATGTTAAATGACAAGATTTTAGAAGAGGCGGAGGCTAAGGGAGCATGGCAAGCAAAGGATAGTGCGGACGAGATTTGGAGTAAAATGCCAAAGTGTATTCAAAGTGCGGCATGTGGGGTGTTAAGAGTGGAAACACGCAGTAGGGACCACAGTAAAGCTAAAGGTGAATTGGTGGGACGAAGAGGTGCAAGGGAGGGTAAAGGCCAAGCAGTTGGCATACAAAGAGTTTGCGAGAAGTATTAACGAGACAGAAAGGGCGGGTTTGTTAACCGAATACAAGACTGCAAAGAAGGAGGCTAAGAGAGCAGTTGCTAAGGCCAAAGAGAGAGCGTTCGAGAGACTGTACAAGGCTTTGGACGAAAAGCATGGGGAAAGTTTGGTGTACTGGTTAGCAAAGGCTAGGGAGAGGAAGTGCGGAGATCTAGACACAGTGAGGTGTATTAAAGATGAAGAAGGAAAGGTGTTAGTTCACGACCATGACATCAAGCACAGATGGAAACAATACTTTGTCAAACTGCTAGACGACAGACACGATGCACCCGTAGAAAACCAGGCTATAGAAGGTCAGACTGTAAACAGTTACTACAGATGCATCTCAAAGGAGGAAGTGAAAGAGTCAATCTGTAGAATGAAGAGCAGGAGAGCAGTAGGGCTAGACGACATCCCAGTTGAGGTTTGGAAGTGCTTGGGGGTGAAAGGCTTGGATTGCCTCACATCACTCTCCAATGTTATCTTTAGGACAACAAAAATGCCCGAAGAGTGGAGGCTCATCAAGTTGATTCCGCTATATAAGAACAAGGGTGATGTGCAACAATGCAACAGTTATAGGGACATCAAACTCCTTAGTCACACAATGAACGTGTGGGAGAGGGTAATAGAGATAAGGTTGAGAAAACTTATTAGCGTGTCCCAAAATCAATTTGGCTTTATGCCTGGGAGGTCGACCATTGAAGCATTCACTTATTGAGGAGGTTGAATAGGGATGGCAATGGGGCGGGGGTTCCCCGTTCC
This sequence comes from Rheum nobile, assembly GCA_027886185.1. Lineage (NCBI taxonomy): Eukaryota > Viridiplantae > Streptophyta > Magnoliopsida > Caryophyllales > Polygonaceae > Rheum > Rheum nobile. Next base: position 25,423 of record WOAB01000324.1, read on the forward strand.
CCGTGGGGATTCCCCACAATGGGGACGGGGATTTTAAACGGGGACGGGGGCGGGGACGGGGGAAAAATTAAATCCCCATGCGGGGACAGGGGTGGGGTCGGGGAGAGGGGTCCCCGCCACCCGCCCCGTCCCCGTCCCCGCCGGGGAACCCCGCCCCCGACGGGAAACCCCGCCCCCGCCGGGGAACCCCGCTCCCGTCCCCGCCGGGGAACCCCGCTAGAAAATTGCCCAAACACTTGTACCCCTAACCATTGTAACCTCAACCCCAATGCCCTAACCTAGTAACCCTTGTACCATAAACCCCAATACTCTAATCCTTATATCCTCAATCATAAAGTCCAAACCTTTACAAAAACGTTGTTATGACTTTATCAGTACTAAATCTTGTATTAAACCTTTATACATAATAATGTATGATAAATCAATAATTCTCAAGTGATATAATAATGTATATTAATAATATATATGGTAAAAATCAATATTGCTCAAGTGATATAATAAGGTATATGGTAAAATCATTTGTAACAACGAAAAAATATATATAAGATCACCACAAAAACTTTGTGGGCTATGTGAAAGGTGAAATGAAAAACTTTTGGAGAAGATAATTTCCCGTCGGGGAATTTATATGGGGAAAATACGGGGACGGGGCGGGGTCGGGGACGGGGCCAAATTTTTAACTAAAACGGGGACGGGGACGGGGATGGGGGATGCAACACTAAACGGGGACGGGGAGAGTGCCCCCCACCCCGAACCCACCCCGAACCCGCCCCGTTGCCATCCCTAAGGTTGATAAAGGCATATCGGGAAAAAAAAGAGGAATTTACATATGGTCTTTGTTGATTTGGAGAAGGCGTATGATAGAGCGCCAAGAAAATTGCTTTGGGAGTGCTTGGAGGCGAAGCAAGTGTCAGACTCTTATATTAGAATTCTAAAAGACATGTATGAGGGTGATTTGACCAGCGTGTGTACCCTAGGAGGAGACACAAAGTACTTTCAGGTCGACGTCGGTTTGCACCAAGGATCGGTTTTAAGTCTGTTCTTGTTTACTGTAGTGATGGATGTGCTATCAAGGACAATACATGGTGGGGTTTCGTGATGTATGTTGTTTGCCGATGACATTGTGCTAGTGGATGAGACTAGGGTTGGGGTTAACACTAAGCTAGAACTTTGGAGGGAGAAGCTTGAGTCCAAGAGCTTTAAGTTGAGTAGGACAAAAATAGAGTACGTTGAGTTAAGATTTGGTGGAGACGAGGTGACTGGGGCAGAAGTGTAGCTTGGTGGGGAGGTCGTTCTGAAGAAGGAGACTTCAAGTATTTGGGGTCAATTATACAGAGCGACGGTGGTATAGATGCAGATATTAAGCACCGGATATAGATGGGCTGGCAAAAATGGAGAGGTGCGTCAGGCGTTTTATGCGACAAGAAAGTGTCACTCAAACTAAAGGGTAAGTTCTACAAAGTGGTAGTTAAGCCAGCGTTATTGTACGGTGCAGAGTGTTGGCCGATGAAAACAGCTCAAGAGCAGAAGCTGATGGTGGCAGAGATGAGGATGTTACGCTGGATGTGCGGTCATACCCGGTGGACAAGGTCCGGAATGAATCCATTAGAGAAAAGGTTGGAGTGGCGAACGTTAGAGACAAGTTGCGTGAATCTTAACTCCGTTGGTTTGGGCATGTGCAGAGGAGGCAGCCTGATGCACCAGTGCGTAAATGTATAGGGCTAGTTTTCGGCGAGCTTCGAGGAGAGGTCGAGCCGAAAAAGAGTTGAAAAGAGGTGATTAAGCAGGATTTGACTCACCTGACACTGATAGAGGACATGATTTAGAACATAAAGCTTTGGAGGAAAAAGATTAGGGTAGAGGGACGTTAGACAGGAGGGTGGGCCTTTTTGCAGCTACCTTGTTTCCGCTTTTGCTTTTTCTCTAGATTGTTTGGTTTGTTCTGGTTTTTGTGTCAGCCTCTTTTGGGTCTATCGGGAAACATCCTCTCGAATTGTTTCGGGGTATGGATGCATACATCTGAATCCCCAGACCCTGCCTCAGTGGGACTATACTGGTCGATTGTGTTGTTGTTGTTGTTGTTGTTGTTGTGTTGTTTACCACATACGTGCTTCCTATGTGTTCAAACTTTGTAGTAACACTGTAACACCATCTTATGTCCAAGAAGCCCTCTAGCATAGTTGTACATGCTTTTACATTCTGTTCTACTGATGGCAATAACCATTTCCCCTGTTGATTTACAGTTTTCACTACAAAACCTTATGCGTGTGAACCTTCCAGCCTTCCCAAGTACCCTCCTACAAGGAGATGGATGCCAAGCTACGGAACGAAGAAGGCAGAAGAAGGTGTGCATTTCTCGTGCATGAACTAATTATTTGAACAGATCACCTTCCTTTGATAGGCTTGATGGAATTTTATAATAGTGATAAACACAAGTTAATAACTTGGTAGAATTATATATTTTAAAATTTCCTTGGTATTATTTTTCAACACTTGAGACTATGATTTCCAGGGTTCATTTTTTCAAATAATTACTCTCAGTGTATATAAATAATGTCTATGCTAGTCTTCCCCAAACTAGTGAGGATTACTTGAATGAAGTGTATGGAATTGGCTATTAATCTAGGATATAATGAGGATTACTAGATAGAGGAACTGGGTTCCAGTGCATAATGTACTAATTGTTGGGTTCTAATGAACTTAAGTGGGTGTGTACAGTGCCGGTCCTAACATTTTCAAGGCCCGGGGCGAAATTTAATTAAAGACCCTTATATAAGCTCTTATTTAAAAAAAAATAAGACAAAGATGCAAAATTCTGGAATCGAACCCATGACTAATGGAGAAATGTGTGCTCTAAGACCACTAGACTATGGTGACTTTTGTTACCTATATTTAACACATATATACATACCTAATTTTTTTTTTGAGGCCCCAAAAAATTTGGGGGCCTGGGCGATCGCCCATGCTGCCCCCCCCCCCCCCCTCTGGGCGGCCCTGGGTGGTACCACACACCAGGATTTGACTCACCTGACACTGATAGAGGACATGATTTAGAACATAAAGCTTTGGAGGAAAAGATTAGGGTAGAGGGACGTTAGACAGGAGGTGGGCCTTTTTGCAGCTACCTTGTTTCCGCTTTTGCTTTTTCTCTAGATTGTTTGGTTTGTTCTGGTTTTTGTGTCAGCCTCTTTTGGGTCTATCGGGAAACATCCTCTCGAATTGTTTCGGGGTATGGATGCATACATCTGAATCCCCCAGACCCTGCCTCAGTGGGACTATACTGGTCGATTGTTGTTGTTGTTGTTTGTTGTTGTTGTTGTTGTTTACCACATACGTGCTTCCTATGTGTTCAAACTTTGTAGTAACACTGTAACACCATCTTATGTCCAAGAAGCCCTCTAGCATAGTTGTACATGCTTTTACATTCTGTTCTACTGATGGCAATAACCATTCCCCTGTTGATTTACAGTTTTTCACTACAAAACCTTATGCGTGTGAACCTTCCAGCCTTCCCAGTACCCTCCTACAAGGAGATGGATGCCAAGCTACGGAACGAAGAAGGCAGAAGAAGGTGTGCATTTCTCGTGCATGAACTAATTATTTGAACAGATCACCTTCCTTTGATAGGCTTGATGGAATTTTATAATAGTGATAAACACAAGTTAATAACTTGGTAGAATTATATATTTTAAAATTTCCTGGTATTATTTTTCAACACTTGAGACTATGATTTTCAGGGTTCATTTTTTCAAATAATTACTCTCAGTGTATATAAATAATGTCTATGCTAGTCTTCCCCAAACTAGTGAGGATTACTTGAATGAAGGTGTATGGAATTGGCTATTAATCTAGGATATAATGAGGATTACTAGATAGAGGAACTGGGTTCCAGTGCATAATGTACTAATTGTTGGGTTCTAATGAACTTAAGTGGGTGTGTACAGTGCCGGTCCTAACATTTTCAAGGCCCGGGGCGAAATTAATTAGAGACCCTTATATAAGCTCTTATTAAAAAAAAAATAAGACAAAGATGCAAAATTCTGGAATCGAACCCATGACCTAATGGAGAAAGGTGTGCTCTAAGACCACTAGACTATGGTGACTTTTTGTTACCTATATTTAACACATTATACATACCTAAATTTTTTTAATACAATATATAGTATAATCTATTTAATTCTAGTTTATATTAGTATATATTATATTATTCTTATTATTATTATTATATAATTTTTTTAGATCTATTATTAGTTCTAGTACTAA